>JADLZK010001845.1:0-12477 GCA_015847255.1 Hyparrhenia diplandra | reverse complement strand
AACGGAATCCTACGTCGTGAAGATCGGGACAACGCCCTTATCAATTGTGCTTGTCTTCTACCATGTTTTGAAATCATGGAAACACTTGAAAAACTTCAGATTTATGACGAAGAGGTAAATCCACACACAAATTTGTTGTGGATCGCCTATGAAACTCACATAATAATTTAGCCGGCCAACGAGGTTGGTGCCGGCCCCTTACATCTGAAAAATCAAATCAAACGCTCCTGGAAGAAGTGTTTGTGGGCCGTGGATAAGGCAATTGACGTGCTTTGCCTTTGTTGGCATGCATTACAAACATGACCCTATTTAAATCTTTTGGAAAATTAAAGCTTGTGGCGACTAAGCACACTTTGCACTACTTGAGATGAAGCATGCCCTAGCCTATTGTGCCACGATGTGTCGCCGGCCTAGCAACACCGAGGACTTGTTTATTGCACGAAGAATTATTTGAAGACGATCGCAGCGTGGTAGAGGCCACCTTCACACTCCTCGCTCTCGAGGAGGGTTCTCCTCGTCTCCTCCCTCCTTCACCGCAAAAATGACGTGGATGGAATTCAACAAAGACATTATTATCATTTGTAAACGATGGACGTAAAAGAAGATTATTTTTGGCTTGTGGTTTAATTTAAGCTTAGTGAAGGGGAGCATAATGTACTATGTCCAATATGCATGATATCCATACCTGAACTTAGTTAGCGGCGTGGACCCGATCGCCACCATGGGTACTTGTCGCGCTGAAGCCGAGACGCCAAGATCGCCGGTGATGTGATCGCGGGCGCCGGTGTCCATATACCCATTGGTATCTACACCGTAGGGACGAGTTGGTGATGTTGAGGCGGTCTTCTGTGGAGCACCATTCTGTGTTGGAGTCGTAGCGCTTGAGCGGGACATGAGTCGGTGCCCCTCCTTGCCATAGACTGGCAATGGACCCCCACTGAACGAGCCGCGACCACCGCCATTGTTGCCTCCCCTCCGCGGGTGCCCCCTGCGGTGCCTCGGCGCCGCTTGCGGCCACTTCCACCGCCGCCCTCACCGGGAGAAGTTACCCCGCGGTGTTCTTGCTCTTTGAGGCAAGTTCACGGGAAGACCTGTTGCCTCCGTTGCGCATCTCCAACCGGGCTGCATTGGGCGACAAGTCGGGGTGTGCAGCTCGGCAACGTGATTAGCTCAACACGTGCCGCGGCGAGTACGACCACGATTGAATCGTAGTCTGATCCAACCCCATCGGATCGAGGACACGAACTCCTTGTAACAACCTAGATTTTTGCCACACGAAATCCCAACTTTCAAATTTTTTTAGAAACAAGCCATGCAATGGTGTATTGCATGTAGTGAAACCTTCCTAGTTGCCAAGTAGCACCTATTGTTATTTATTATTTATGTCAAAAGCATCATTGCATTTTAATCACCATGTTTGATTTGGAGTTATTTTTGATTTTATGTGATGCTTAAATAAAATCAACAACTCTTTTAAATTGTTTCGGTTTTGTTGCCAACCATTTGAATGGAAAGCCAAACTCCCAAAGACCCTAGGGATGCCCTAAAAAGGGTAATCGTGATGTTTGGCAACACAAGCAATTACATACATGCCCAAAGGTTTAAATAGAAATTAGAAAAGAAAACGTAAAAGAAAATAGAAAGGAAAGGAAGAGGGAGGGGAAACCCGGCCTCAGAGCCTCACCCGAGCAAAGAACAGCAACCCACTCGCGCTGCCGGTCGTGGGCCGGCCCAGCAGCCACTCCCGCTACAAGCATTCCCACTTAATCGGGGCACATCGACCTTTCGCCCGCGCTTTCCCCTCGTAACGGCCGCCGACGGGGTGGGACCGGACCCCACTCCATCGCCTTCCCTTCCACCTCCCGCCCCTCGCTTCGCCCGGTGGAAACGGTACGTGCCCGCCGTAGTCGCGCCGCCCCGCGCCCCCGCGGGCGCCCGCGTGAAGCACCCGAGACGCCACCCCGCCACGCGCGCCAACGGAGGTCGCGCCCCGGGCCCGCGGCCTTGGCCAAGAAGCCTCCGACACGGATGCCCAAAAATCCCCACTCTGTCGTGGTAAGCGACTGCGACGCGCCGTCGTGGCTGACAACCCTGTCGCTCGCCGCGCGCGCTGCGCGTTGCCAACCCACCTAGCTCGCACGAGGAGGAGCCACGTCGCCCCAATTAACCTCGACCACGCATTCAAAGCGCCGCCGATCGCACCCACCCGCTCCCCCTCGCCTTGCCACCGCCGCCCTATAAAGAGGAAGCCCCGGGTGGCTTAGGGTTTCCATCCCCTTGCGCCGCCATCGGTGGCAACCACACCATCGTCCCACGCCTCGACCCGACCGGAGGAGAAGAAGGGGAAGAAGGAGAAGAAGGGGCGGGGAAGGAGAGAAGCCGAGCCGTCCCGCTCGTCTCTGCCCGCCCGGAGCTCGCGGGAGTGACGCCGGGAGCCGCAGTGGACCGCGAGCGAGCTGGAGAGGAGAACCGCGAGCCCGAACCCACGATAGCCGAAAGCGCGAGCCCGTACACGCCGTCACCGCCTCGCCACGACTCGCAGCCGACCCAAGGTGAGCACGCGCGACGCCACGCCGCGCTCACCCCTGCCTCGCCGTCGCGTTGCCACTCCACGGGGGACGCTGAGGCCGCTTCTGCCGTATGCACATATCGCTTCGCCGCCACGCCGTAGCATAGTTAGTAGAAGAAAAGCCGGGCCTTGCCAGCCTTATGGCCCGAAACGCCATGCCGCGAGCACGCTGCGCCGCCATGGCGAGGAGCCATCCATGGCACCGCCAGCGTTCAAGCGAAACCGACGCGCAGCCGTGCCGCCTTGTCGCCACGGGACGTTGTCGCCTTCCTCCGTAGAGTAGGAAAAGCGTCGCCTTTTGGCCAAGAACGGGACCTAGGTGCCCGGTCATGGCACCTTGCTGGGCGTGGAGCCGCCATGGAGCACCGCGCCGTGCTGTTGCGTGCGTTCCGCACAACTCCGGCCACCTCACTCGACGAGGGTTGGCCGTCGAGGTGTGCCAAGGCCTCGTTGAGCCCAACCATCGAGTTGGATGGATGAAAAAGCGCCGCCTTGGCCTCGTGCACGCCGATCGCCATGCCGCCGGAACTCCGTCGCGTGCCTTCGCCGCGTCGCGGACTCCGCGCGAGTTTTGGTCGCCGTGGTGGCGCCGTCACGCCGCCGGGGACACGTCCGGGTGGACAAGAGGCCGGGGCGGGGCTTTCCTCGTCCTAGCCGCGATGCCACGGTCCGCCGACGCGCAACCACGTTGCGCCGCTGGCCGGGCCGATTAGGGGGCATCGTCGCCGGACTACATCGCCACGCGATGGCCTCCGTGACGTCCCCGGTGCCGATTCAAGTAGAAAAAGGGCAACTTAGGTCCTCTACGCCGCCCTAGGCGCCTCACCGCCGGCCCTGCCGCCTTGTCACGCCGCAGGCCGGCGAGCTAGACGCCTAAGCGACCTCCTAGCCTGCCCGGCTTCGTCCACGACCCCGCCGTGACCCCATCGGTCCGAGAGCACGACCTCGTGTCGCCGAAGACGCCGGAAGGAGGAGGAGAGCCGCCGTGCGCCCTGCGCGTCGTCGGTCCAAGAAAACAGAGGGGGAAGAAGGGAAGGAGGGTGCCGTGCACCCGGGTGCACCGTGCACCGCAGCTAGGGAGGAGAAGGTGGATCGGGTCCACCATGGACGCGTGGTGGTCCATAGACCACCAGCCCGAGTCCACTCGTGAACCGCGCACGATCACTTCAACGCGACCCGCATGACCCGATAGGAGCCCATGTGCGCCACGTGGCACAAATCAGCGCCGACACGTGTCGGGCGGCCCGGCCCAAACTTCGGCCCATGTCCGCCTCACCGCCCGCCAAGGGCCGGTCCAAGCCCATTTGACCATTGACCTTGTCAGCGGCCGACGTCATCTTTCGGCGCTGCAGCCCACTGTCGGTCCGGAGGAATCGTGGGACCAGCGTGACGTCATACTTTGGCGTCATCCGCCCCACATGTCGCCCACGGAACCATACCGGTGCCGAGTCATCGCGGCGTCGCCACAGCCCCAACCGGAAACCGCCAAGTGTCTGGCCCTAGTTTAAACCCTGTTTTCCAATTTCGTAATTGTTCTCGATTTTGAAAATTCATAGAAAATTCATACGATTTCGAGAAAAATATGAAACCAAGTGTCCAAATTTTTAAAATCATCCCCACGTCATAAGGTTTATCCATGAGTGAATTTGGGTCTTCGAAATTTCATTTGCTTCTTTGTGATATTCCAAAGGTTGCTAATCGCAACCATTTAGTTGCTCCACACAGAGGAGAGCCGGGAGGACCTGGCTGATCGACTTCGACCTGGACCAGGCAGTGATCAAGAATGCCACGTCCCACCCAACCTCATAGCACCTATTAGACATATCATATAGATTTGCTAGCGCTTTACTTTATGTTGCTATGCTTTTCTTTGCTAGGGTTGTATGGTAGAAATACTTGTTGAGCCCTTATACCTGATTCGCATCCCTATCCCCCCCACACCCGCATAGACTAGACTCGCGCTCATATACTTTTATTTGCTATTCGTATTATATCACTTACGTGTTATATATATGGAGCCGGGTATATGAGCCTGACGGTTGAGTTGGATCACCCGGTGGGGTGAGTTTCGTCTAGACTTGGGTGTGTGGTGAGGGTCGAGTCGACCAAAGCAGGATCTGACGAGTCGCGAGACCCCGCCTTGCCGGGGATACTGGCGTCCCATTTGTCCTACCAGCGTGGAACGGTGGATTTGAGACCCTAAGTCTTCGACTCTTGTGACTCCGAACGGCCGGGGAAGGGAGTGTGAAGATGTCTTGCTTGGTCAACACCTAAGGACGTATTGTCTTTGAGGACCCGGATCCGGGAAATTGGTGCTCACCCCTCGCCTTACGTTATGGGCGGGTTGCGGATTGCCCCTTTTAGTCGAGCGGTGCCATACCTACCGGGAGGTTAGCGGATAGTTTATAGGGAGGTAAGGGTGTCGGGACCCACACCTCTCGAGACAATGATGTGCTTTTTGAGTCTGAGCTCGTACTGTTCTTCAATCTCGGCGTCCCGGTGGTACCCGGGCTTCTCAGCCGAGTGGTTGGGTGGCATCGTCGGATTAGGAGGTCTCCGCATGTCGGGCCTAGGCACTCGCCATGCCGATGATGGCGACCGTGGTGGTCTTGACTACACGCCCGGCAGTTGTAAATCTATACGTATAGTCCGCCTTCGGCTAGGACTTTGTCTCGACCTGGACTCGCTAAAGGTAACCCCGCCTATTACCGGAACCTCCGCGGCCCCTACGGTCTTTTGAATTCGGGTTTTTCTGATTCAACTTCTCAGAGTAGAGAGGGTGTTTTCTTTCTTCCGAGTGTGGTGTGTGATACTGGAGAGCCCGGAGGGTCGAGCTTCAGTAGGCGAGGCACGGGAGCAAATTCAATCGACACGAGTGAGAGCTTTGAGAGGCTAGTCGAGACTTGTGTTGAGATGAGATGGCTTTGAGAGATGTTGGGTTTGAGATTAATATGTGTTAAAATATTATAAACTTGATTCATTCATGCATAGGAAACTACAGCCATATTAGGCCTTTTGTTATACCATATACAGCATCCAGCTTCCACAAACTTGCACATAGGGTGGGGGAACACAGCGCACAATTGCACCGGATAAACTTCTTTGCTTAGGTGATGAGTCGGGACTACGGTGACGACCAAATTGGGAGGACTGACGGGAGTCTCGTTGCTACGCTCAAGGCGAGATGATGTCACTTCCTCGCCTTGAGACACCGCTTTTTTATTTGTTCCGTGCCGATTATGATTCCGCCAAGTGGCGATGTAATAAAGTACTAGAACCTCTATTTATGCTTTTGAAACGAAGTGTTGTAACTGATTATTGACCGTGATTCTAATAATGTGATGGGATGATCCCCAAGAATGTCACTATATTCATTATTACCGTGAATTTCCCTTCGTGGAAATTTGGGGGATGTTATAGTTGGTATCAAGAGCCACGCTTTGACCTTAGGATGAGACCCTAGGAGAAAAACACTAGTGTAGGAAAACTTTTTCCTTTTTTCGGTTATATTACCGACCATTCCTTATGCAAGGCTTATCTTTATTTTTGCTAACCCATCTAATACAACCCATTGGTTTTAAAATGCAAGGATGTCAGCCATGGACCACACCTTGGGCGAGGCCATCCTCGACGGTCGGGTTGCCCTCGACGGTTCCAAGCACGGGGGCTTCGCAGAGGTCCCGCGGATGGTCCTCCACGAGCTTGGCGCATACGCCGAGCATCGCGGTACGCCGTGGAGGGAGACCCCCGCACCAGAGGAGGCCCGCAAAGGGTACACCATCACCGCGTCAAGGCTTCGGCCGAAAGTGACGAAGTCCACGAAGTTCTCGGGATGCACCAGCCTTTCGGTTGGCGCCAACATCGGCATGGGGGTGCGGCGATTTCCGCGACGCCCGCCAGCCGCGGATGGCGGAGTCCGTAGAGTACCCGGGCGGGTACCCACTTCCGCCGCTTGCCCGTGCTGGACCTCACCAGGACCTAGGACCACAATCTTGGCGGAGATCCTTGCTGCTCCACGCTACGAGTCACCCAACTCTCCGTGTGCCCCGGTCTTGGCCTCCTCGCCAATGACGCTGCATTACATCATGGACATGGAGCAAAGCAGAACAACGACACGCCAGCCTTGTCCAACGCCTGTGAGGACCACGACTCAAGGGGCTAGGGATGAAGTCAAGGAGTGGGAGCCACCTACTACAACACCTACTGCCACATCCACCTCAAGGAGAGAACCTCCTCGAGATCGAGGAGAAGAAGAGGGAGCTTCCGGGATCTTGGCGGATCGACTGAGACCCGGAGTACTCGACTATCACACCGCCAAGAACCTTGAGCTGGAGGCGAGAAGGAGGAGAGTTGAGGTTCGTGCTTCGCTTCAAGGAAGAGAAGAAGACGAACTTTGGATGGATGGCGCCGCCCGGAGGAACATAGCGTACAACCTTCGCAGGGAGCACGGAGAGGGAGAAGGTGCGTGCCGCGCCTGGCAGCTACCTTGCCATGGCCCTAAAGGAGATTGAGGTCTTGAAGGAGGCCTAGGCGTACCCCTTGAGGTGTGGAGAGAGTCGGACGCCGGCCGCATCAAGGGAGATCGAAGGCCCGAGGACCAGGCTAACCTCCGCCACAGGCCGGCTGCAAAGGAGACATCGCAGGTGCACCTTCCCGCTGGACGCTCGGCTTGGCCGCGAGGGGTTTCCGGCCGCCCGGTGGAGACTATCGAGGTGCAGCCGTGCTCGCTACCTCGCTGAGAGCGTCTTCACCACTGTGACTCGGTGAAGCGAGCCAGACCACCACCTACCTCTTAGGAGCCTAGTCCTTTGCTAGTTATCGGTAGTGGTAGTGTCACCATGGAGATCCCTACGTGGATCTAGACCCTTATCGATAGTTGCAGTAGCACCTTGATGGAGATCCTGCGTGGATCTAGACTCTTTATCATCCTTTGAGTAGACATGACCCACCTTTTGAAACTACTGCGTGTAGTGCCATTCCACGTTATCTTGTCTGAAATGTCCCGATTGTCATGTAATATAACTCATGTGATGAATGATTCGAGTCTTTAAGCATCTTATGGATCTTATTACATCTTTTTGCTTGAGTGTACTTTAGTTGTTTTTACAAGTTTAAATTGATTAATATTTATGCAACTAGTGCTAATAATAAATCTTGTACTCACAATGTACCATATCCATTTGTTCAACCATGTCGAACCGCGCTCCAACCGTCTCCGCCACCTCTCAGTCTCCAGCGCCGAGGGTTGGCCGTGGATGGGGGCGCCAAGGAAGGCGTGGGGGAGGCGTCTCTTCGGCGAGGCGGCGATGAGCCGCCTCGTCGCCTACCCCGCATGACCTCATGGAGGTCGAGGAGGAGGACTCGTGTGGAGGACCTGCATCACGGAGTGCGAGAGGGAGTGGAGGTGGCCGGGGCGGAGAGGTGGTGACCTACGCCGCCACCCCGAGTCTGGTCGAGTGATGGCCCGCCCGAGGCTGGCTTGAAAGGATGGCGAACAACATGGGCAATCGCCACCACGGGGATGAGCGTGATGAATTCCGAAGCGGCTCGGCGCTTCATGGCTGAGCCACCTACGCTCGACGGGACCAGCGGCGACCCGGTCGCCCGCCGGTGGCCCCGGCTAAAAGGAAATCGACAAAGTGCTCGGCGACCACTTGCTCGACACGGGTGTGTCGGGCTCGCCACCTACCGGCTCACCGTAGCGGCCTGCAGCTTAGTGGGGACAGCCACTGACTGCACGCGTAGAGGCCCTACGACTACACAGGGCCGACTTCGTCGAGGTGTTCAGTGAAGTACCACATCTCACGAGGGTGCCATGGGCGCCAAGAGCGCGAGATGAGTTCCGCGACCTCGAGCGAGAAGGGGAGACAAGATCTCGAATACTCCGTCGCTGCGGTCTTCAGTGCGCTCCCAAGGAGGCCCAACACCAACGGCGAGAGATCTGCTGCTTCCGCCGTTTGAACCATGGTGTCAAGTGCCGGCTCTCGGGCCACTCGCTGCAAACCTCAGGAGATGATAAACAAAATGCTTGGAAATTGAGAAAGATCGGTGAGGCGATGCCTTCTCCAACGCAGAAGCGCGCGCGATGAGGAAGTTCCCACGCAGCCTTCCAACGAGCCGCACTCGGGGGCTCCCTACCTCGGCCATTCACCATACCGCGTAGAAGGGTGCCGAAGTCGGGCGAGGGGCGGTTCTCTCCAGCAACCGCGCCGTGCGCCGGGCTCGTCTGCTGCGCCCGGCTCGTGGAGGGAACACCACGTCTACCCCCACCCCGGTGGTGTGACTCTCACGTGCTTCCACTGTGGCCAGCCTGAGTCGCGGGACGTGGGCGCTGCACCCACGCGTGGGCGGCTCGGAACTCCGGGGAAGTGCAGTGCGCACCGCCTCGAGGAACAAGACTCTAGCGAGGCAAGACTCAGCGGGCTCCACCCGCGGACGCCTCTCACCCCGGCACGGTGAGATGCCGTGCGCCCGAAAACGTCGTTCACGGTATGTTTATAGTGCATGGAGTAAGAGCATCGAGTCTATTTGATTCGGGAGCTACATATTCTTATGTATCGGCTAGCTTTGCGAGAAAAGCACAAGCTTCCGGTCATGCCTGTAGGGAGGCTATCCACACTACCTCACCTCTAGGGATCACTTCACTAGCTTTCGCATATGTAAAGAGAGTGACAGGTTGCCATTGAGGTTACCCATTTCTAGCCGACCTCACTTTCTACCCACCATGAGCTAGATGTAATCCTAGGGATGGATTGGTTAACCCGGCGACAAGGGAGTGATATCCTCGCAACCCAAGATACATAGAGATCACCCATCCCGGCGGTCACGTGATCATCGCCTACCACACCAAAGGAGTGCGATTCTATGCTTTGTGCACCTAGAAGCCAAAACCATTGAAGAAGTACCGCGATGGTGTGTGAGTACTCGATGTGTTCCCCGACGAATTGCGGGACATGCCACCGAGATCGGGGATGTAGAGTTTTGTAATTGATTTGTTGTCCGGGAACAGGCCCATTGCTAAGCCGCCCTATCGAATGGTAGTTGATGAGGCTGAATGAGCTCAAGAAGCGGTGAAGGAGTTGGTAGACAGGGCTTTATCGGACCAGAGTGCATCACCTTGGGGTTCACCAGGTTCGTTTTGTCGAAGAAGGATGATACTACGAGGATGTGTGTAGACTATCGCATAATCGCCACTGTCAAGAACAAGTACCCCCTCGCAGGATAGATGACTTGCTTGATCGAGCTTGGGAATGCCAAGTATTTCTCAAGATCGATCTTCGGTCGGGGCTATCATCAAAATGAAGATCGGCGCAGAAAGATATTCCAAAGACGCACTGCGTGACTGAGATATGGGGAGTATGAGTTCACGAGTAGTGTCGTTCGGGCTCACTAATGCCCCGGCCTACTCTCATGAACATGATGAACAAGGTCTTTATGGATGAACTCGACAAGTTCTTGGTGGTGTTCATTGATGATATTCTTATCTATTATCGCCACGGAGAAGAGCATGAGCAACATTTGAGAATGCGTGCTTGAAAAGTCGAGACGGCACACCCAGACTCTATGGCAAGTTCGGCAGAATGTGAGTTTTGGCTTGAAGAAGTTGCTTTCCTAGGCCACACTCTTACGGTCGAAGGAGTAGCAGACGGACCCATCCAAGATTGAGACCGCCCGTGAAATGGGAGCGAGCCACTCAACGTGGCCGATGTCGAGTTTCTTGGGATTGGCGGGATATTATCGCCGATTCATTGAGAATTTCTCCAAGATCGCAAGACCCATGACCAACCTCCTCGAAGAAGATGAAAGCATTTTGAGTGGACACGCGAGTGTAGAAAAAGCTTCCAGGACCTTGAAAGGAGAAACTCACCACCACACTCACAGTGCTAGCATTGCCTGCGATATTCAAGCGACTTTGTAGTCTATTGTGATGGGCCTTTCCGGACATGTGGATTGGGATGTGTTCCGATGCGAATGGGAAGGTCATTGCTTATGCCTCTCGCCGATTGAAAGAGCACGCAAACAGCTACAGCACCCATGATCTTGAGCTAGCCGCGATTTGATGCATGCCCTAAAGATATGGAGACACTATCCGATCGGGAATAAGTGTGACATCTACACCGATCACAAGAGCCCTAGAGTCACTTTTTCACTTTCGGAGGACCTCAACATGAGACAGACGTAGATGGCTTGAACTGATCCAAAAGACTATGACACGGAGATACACTATCATCCGAAAGCAAATGTAGTCGCGAGATGCCACTGAGTCGCAAGAGCAATTGCCATGCTCTAATCACGAGACCCCGCCTCGAAGAGTTGACGCAGAGATAGAGAAGCACCGAGCTTGTGATCGTGCCATCGCGAAAGTTGAATGAGCTTCGTGTCCGAGTACACTTTGGGTGACAGAATCCGTCAAGCCCACCCCTCATGCCCCGAAATCCAATACTTCCATGAGGTGATGAAGAGGGGCAAGTGTAAAGATTACTATGTCGATGAGCGGGGGCGCACGCTTATGTATAGAGGCCAGATCTGCGTACCTTCGACCCAGCCTGCGCAACGAGATCCTATCGAGGGGCCATGACTCTAAGTATTACATTCACCCGTGCGATTACTAAGATGTATGCTGATTTGAAGAAGCATTTACGGTGGATCAACATGAAGGCGCGACATTGCCGGGTCATGTGGCTCGTTGCGACATTTGCACCGGAGTCAAGGCCGAGCATCAAAAGCCCGCCGGGCTACTCCAGCCACTATCTATACCTCAATGGAAGTGGGGAAAAATATTTCCATGGACTTCATCACTCAGGCTGCCCACCTCACCAAAAAGGCAACGACGCTATATGGGTAATCGTGGATCGCTGACCAGGTAGCTCACTTCATTCCCGTGAAGACGCTGCTCACTTATGAGTATCTAGCGACGCGTATATCTCGAACATTCTTCGCCTACACCTGCGTGCCCCCATATCACATTGTATCCGGATCGTGGCACCCAATTCACCAACAAGTTACGGAAAGCCTTTCGAGGAAGCCATGGGAACTACACTAGACTACTGCACATAGCTTATCACCCTCGAGACCCGATGGTCAAACCGAGAGAGTGAACTGATACTGACAGACATGCTTCGAGCACGTGGCTCTAAAATATGGAGGCGCGTTTGGGAGAAGAGCTTACCTCACTGCGAGTTCTCTTACAACAACAGACTATCAGTCCGGACATCAAGATGTCACCATTCGGGAGCCCTCGTATGGCAGAGCTTGTAGAACCCCGCTTGATGTGGTCATGGGTTGGTGAGAGGCCATTCTTGGCCCCGACGATCAAAGAAGTCGAAGAAGGTGTCGCTCAAGTCGGGGAAAAATCTAAAGATCGCCTGTGAGCGGACGATGTAAGAGCTATGCCGACAAGAGAAGGAAGGCCATCGAGTTCGCGAGCTGGGGACTTTGTATACCTCAAGGTGTCCCCGCTCAGCAACACGCTCGGTGCTCACCTAAAGGGCAAGTTAGCCCCAAGATACGTTGGCCCATATCCCATCATTGAGAGAATTGGCAAATTGGCTTACGAGTGGAGCTTCCCGAGAGCTAGCAGGGATTCATCCGGTGTTCCGCGTGTCACGCCAGTTGCTTGAGATGTTTGAGAGTGCGATGAGAGCAGTATCCCAGCAGCTGCCATTGACCTTCAAGAGAACACGGAATACCCGAGCACCCAATCTGAATTCTCGACACTGACCACCAAAGACACTAGGAGCAAGACTATTCCTATGTGTAAAGGTGCATGGAGTAACCACACGAGAGAGAAGCCACACGGGAGAAAGAATCAGAACTTTGTTTGCACTACCCCTTACCTATTTGAGAGGTATGTCTAACCTAAATCTCGGGGACGAAGATTCCAATGAGGGGTAGGACGTGAACAACCT